>JAVKPL010004235.1:0-21285 GCA_032173675.1 Gastrolobium villosum
AAATTTATTTCAAATTATAACTCTCAGAATTATTAATTCCTTTCGATTAAGATCAATGTACAAGAGAGCGAGAAAGAGATACAATAAAAAGTTATATTTTTTTCTTCTTGTCCTAATTTCCTTTCTTTTCTTTCTATTATCTTTCCTGTGTTCTTATTATCTTTTAATTTTGAACACCTTACGAGTACCATAGTCTCTACGGTATGAAACTAACCGTTTCCGATTTCTCCGCCACCTCTCTCTCTTTTATCTCAATTTTTTTTTGGTGAAATCTTTTATCTCAATTTTGTTCTTCTGCGCCTTTGCACTTCAACATCATGCCAGATGGCGCAACCAATGCAGTCACTCGAACATCAATCTCCATCTGTTGTATTCTATTTAATAAAGGGTTTATCATCTATCATTTAACATGACCACAAAAAACTTCATGCGCACACAACATTTTGTGAGGCACCCAACAAAAAAAAACTCTCACACGCAAAACAAATCTCTATAACATAACACAATCACTTTTCCTAAAACATAACACTTATAAAACCACTCTTATCAACGCTTTAATAATTCACTAGCTGAAGTAAGTAGTACAACTTTCGATGGACCCCTATGTCGGCTTGCTTGTTGCTGAAAGCAAAAATTGAGTATTCTCTAATTACGTGTAATTATGAATTTTGCTGTACAATTTGCACATTTATAAAATGGAAAAAATATTTATATGACACAACTTACATCCTTCTCATTCTCATAAGGAGGTGAGACCCACACTTTTTTTGTCAACTCTCTATTCTTCTTTATCTATCTCTTTTGCTGTCTTAAAATGACATAACTTTATATCCTTTAAAATAATACACATTTTTTCCTTGTAAAATATCTATTTCTATGATGATTGTTGGTGCATGAAATGCTTCAGTAATGGAAGATGTTGTTTTTGGGTGGTTAGTGAAGTTGAGGTTGGCTAATTTACTTTTGGTGGTTAGTGAACTCAGATTGTTTTAAATCATCCTTTTGCATCTAAAAATAAATAAATTCTCAAATTTTGTTATTTGTGCTCCTGAAGCATAAATCTTTTTTTATTTTGCACAAAGGGGGTCTTAAATTTGTTGGGAACTCGGTTCCCTCAAGCTCAGCTAAGCAGTCTTTGCGCGGAAGTCAATCAATAAGATCTTGGATCTCAGATCTCGGCAATTACCTCGGCTACACTTCACCAGGTCGGGGCAGCATAGCGGAAAATCAAAAACACAAATAGAAGAGAGAGAGGAGAACACAAACAATTTTTAACGTGGGAAAATCTTCTCCAATGAAGAAGTAAAAATTCACGGGACCTAGTCCAGATCAAACGTCCACTATGAAAATAAATGATACAAAGAATCAAAATACACCAATGTGGTGGTTAACACAACCTCTCCAACAATAGTGATAATTAAGCCTCCCTAGAGATGTTTCACTCAAACTCTCTATAGAGATATCTCAAAATACAAAGCATAAAGCTTTGCTCACAAATCTCTCAAATAATATTTCTCTCAAATTTTCAGATCTCTCTCTTACCTAGCCTCCACCCTCAACTAATGAATATATAGAGGAGGTGGAATCTAGGGATTAGGGTTTTTAGGAAATCCCTTAATGGGCTTGGGCTTAGCATTGAAGGAGGAAGCCCAACAAATCTCCCCCTCCGACTTCAATGCGTCAGCTTCAGCATCAACCCGGCTCCTTCACAGCAGTCTTCAAATTTTCTTGTTGGAACCGGCTTCGTCATCATGTCGGACCAATTTTGGTTAGTGTGCACTTTGACGAGTTCGAGCTCTCCACCTTCCACCACATCCCGGATCCAGTGATACCTCACATCAATGTGCATAGTGCAGGAGTGATATGTCGAATTCTTCGCAAGATGGATTGCGCTTTGATTGTCACAACTCTCATACTTGTCTTGATCTTGGCCGAGTTCCATGAAGAACTTCTTCATCTACAACATCTCTTTGCTTGCCTAAGTAGCGGCAATGTACTCAGCCTCGGTTGTCGATAGTGCAACACACTTCTGAAGCCTTGATTGCCAAGAGACAGCTCCTCCGGCAAATCTCATCATTTATCCCGTCGTCGACTTCCTCGAGCCGGAATCTCCCCCTAAATCAGCATCAGAGTATCCTTGCAACTCGGTTTTTCTTCTCCAAATTGGAGACATAAGTTGGTCGTACCTCGGAGGTACTTGAAGATCCACTTCACTGCTTCCCATTGCTCTTTGTCGGGGTTTGACAAATACCGGCTTACCATTCGAAAAGCATATGCCAAGTCGGGTCTAGTGCAAACCATTGCATACATCAAGCTTTCGACGGAGGATTGGTATGGGACCTTCAGCATCTCATCTTTGTCTTCATCAGATCTCGGACATTGCTTCTGGCTCAGCTTTATGTGTCCGGCTAGGGGTGTGCTCACTGTTTTGGTTTTGTCCATGCTGAATCTCTTCAGAATCTTCTCAATATACTTCTCTTGACTTGGCCACAGTAGCTTCTTTTGTCTATCTCGGATAATCTTGATTCCGAGTATCTGCTTTGCATGGCCGAGGTCATTCATTGCGAAGGATGAGCAAAACACTTTCTTCAAGCGGCTATTCTCGATTTGTCTTTCCCTACAATAAGCATGTCGTCAACATATAACAACAAAATCAAAAAATCTCTGGGCTCATACCTCTTCACAAATACATAGTGGTCGGCTTCTTTCTTCTCAAACTTGTGATCAGTCATGAATGACTCAAACTTCTTATACCACTGCTGAGGTGCTTGCTTTAAGCCATAGAGGCTCTTCTTCAACCGACATACCAAGTCTTAATGACCTGGAGCTGGGAACCCCTCAGGTTGCTCCATGTATATCTCTTCTTCTAAGTCACCGTGAAGAAATGCCATCTTCACGTCCATTTGTTCTACCTCGAGGTTCATCGAAGCCGCCACGACTAACACAGTTCGGACCGAGGTCATTTTCACCACAGGATAAAAAATATCCTCAAAGTCTACTCCTTTCTTCTGATTGCACCCTTTTCACTACAATCCAGGCTTCATATCTCGACTTCTGCCCGTTCTCTTCATTCTTACTCTTGTAGACCCATTTATTTTTCAGAGCTCGTCTTCCTTCTGGCAAATTGGTGAGCTCATAAGTCTGATTTTCGTGCAGAGACTTCATCTCGTCTTGCATTGCCTTTTCCCATTCTTCTTTCTCCGAGCTCATCACAGCCTTATCGTAACTCTGAGGCTCACCGTCTTCAGCAACAATGGTCTATTCATCATATGGGTACCTTGTAGTGGGTCTTCTTTCTCGAGTTAGATATCTCGACTGTTCTTCAGCTTGAGAACCCAGTTCATCATTCTCATCCCGGATCTCGTCATCAACTCGGACCTCAGTGTCTTGGTCCTCATCAGCTTGTTGCTGGTCATCATTTTCTTCATTCTCTTGATTTTCTCCCCCTGCTTCAGCTCGGATAGGAGGGATTGATTCTTCATGTCTGATAGTAACCCGAACTTTGGGCTTCGAGATGTCATGAATGGTCTCATCTTCATGAAAGATCACATCTCGGCTTCTCACTATCTTCTTATTGATTGGATCCCAAAGTCGGAACCTGAACTCACAAATCGGCGAACCAAGATAGATGCATTCCTTATTCTTCGCATCAAATTTTGCCCTTTCATCTTTAGGGATATGCACGAAAGCTCGGCATCCAAACACCTTTAGCTGATTATAGGCCGCTTCCCGACCTGTACAGACTTCATCTGGAATTTCTCCTTCAAGTGGCTATGATGGTGAGAGATTGATTAAATCAACAGCAGTTCTGACGGCTTCTCCCCAAAATAATTTCGGCAATCCGACATTGGATAACATACTTCGGACATTGTCTTCAATAGTCTGGTTCATCCTCTCAGCAAGTTCATTCAATTATGGAGTCTTGGGGGGCATCTTCTCAAGTCGGATCCCGGTCACTCTGCAGTATGCATCAAAAGGGTCGCAATACTCACCACCATTGTCAAATCGGGCCACCTTCAATTTCTTACCAGTCTCCCTTTCAACCATAGCATGGAATTCTTTAAAGGATTGGAGTACTTAGTCTTTAGACTTCAACAAATATACCCACACTTTGCGGGAATGGTAATCAATAAATGAAACAAAATGCCGAGCTCCTCCAAGAGATCTCTCCGACGTGGAGCAAACATCAGGATAGATGAGGTCAAGAATATACTTGCGTCTTCTGGGTTGATCCAGTTTCACGAAAGAAACTCGGTGCTACTTTCCAGCTAGGCAGTGCGTGCAACTCTCCAACGCTTGACCTTTCAACCCGATCAGTAATCCTTTCTTGTGCAGGATTTGGAGCCCTTTCTCGCTCATGTGGCCGAGGCGCCATTGCCATAGCTCCAAGCTAGGTCCATCTCGGACATAATTGGCTTCTCCGTCATTGATCTTTCCTTGCATCGCGTACAAGGAGCCTTCCTTCTTACCTCGGGCAACAACCAAGTTTCCCTTGGCCAGCTTCCATCTAACACTATCGAAGTAGTTCACAAACCCGACATCATCAAGTTTGCCTATCGAGATTAGGTTTAATCACATGTCAGGAACATGCCTTACATCTTTCATCACAAGTCGGCACGCAACATCTGTGGTCAGGGTCACATCTCCGACACCAAAAATCTTGCTAGTCACTTGATTTCTCATCTTCACGACTCCAAAATCACCACCTCGGTAAGAGGAGAAAAACCTTTGTGTGGAGTAACGTGGAAGGAGGCACCAGAGTCAACGATCCAGGTGCAGTCATCATATGCAACATTCAAATAATTATCCTCACTAAGGATGAATATCTCGGCATTCGAGTTGGCAGCCACTGCAGTGGTGCTCTTGTCTTCCCTCTTCTTGGGAATAATCTGATCCAGCTTCACAGAGTCGTTATTTTCGTCATTTTGCAGGCTCTAGCAGTCTGGCTTCTTATGACCTATCTTTCCACAGTAAAAGCACTTTAACTCATATCTCGGCTTTGACCGACCTCTGGACTTTCCTCTAATATCACGAGCTCAACCCCAGCTTTTACTTCTACCCCGAGAGTTGGATTTTCCTTTGATCTCAGCAACGTTGGCCTCAGACGTGCTCGAAATACCTCGTTCTCTTCTGCTGGCTTCTTCGCCCAGGAGGCTATCTGTCACGACATCCATATTTAATTTTCCATCTGGAGTTGAATAATTCAAGGCCACCACCAGAGTATCCCAGCTTTCTGGCAGGGAGCTCAACAGCAGCAAAGCCTGCATCTCGTCATCAATTTTCATCTCAGCCTTTGACAACTAATTCACAATACCTTTGTATGTGTTGAGGTGTTCAATCATGCTCATGCCGTCCTTGTATTCCAGCTTCACAAGTCGGCGAACCAGGTGTGCTTTATTCCTAGGATCTTCTTTTGAATCATGGACTCCAGCTTCGTCCATAACTCGTACGCATTCGTGAACTCAGACACGTGCTCAAAGAGGCTCTTATCAATATATTTTCTGATTGTAGCTATCGCCTTACGACTCTAGATCTCCCACTCCTTATCAGTCTTGTATGCCGGTCTCTCATCAAGGATAATGAGCTTATGTTAATATCTGCAATAGAGATGATCTTCCACCATCGGTCTCCAATACGTGAAATTGTCTGCGGTCAGCTTGAACATATCTCCATCATGGGTTATGCCACTAGTCTCCATCTCGTCTCCCTCAGAACCTGTCGAACTCGGGCTCTGATACCACTGTTGGGAACTCGATTCCCTCGGATCAACTTAGGGGCCTTTGCGCGGAAGTCAATCAACAAGATCCTGGATCTCGGATCTCGGCAATTACCTCGGCCTAAACTTCACCAGGTCGGGGCAATGCAGTGGAAAATCAAAACCACAAAAGAGAGAGAGAGAGGAGAACACAAACAGTTTTTAACGTGGGAAAACCTTCTCCAATGAAGAAGTAAAAACCCATGGGACCTAGTCCATATCAAACGTCCACTATGAAAATAATGGATACAAAGAATCAAAATACACCAATGTGATGGTTAACACAACCTTTCCAACAGTGGTGATAATCAAACCTCCCTAGATATGTTTCACTCAAACTCTCTCTAGAGATCTCTTAAAATACAAAGCATAAAGCTTTGCTCAGAAATCTCTCAAATAATTTTTCTCTCAAATTTCCTGATCTCTCTCACGAACGTAGCCTCCACCCATAACTAATGAATATATAGAGGAGGTGGAAATTAGGTTTAGGGTTTTAGGAAACCCCTCAATGGGCTTGGGCTTAGCATGAAAGGAGGAAGCCCAACAAAATTTGCTCGTTAACGGATATCATGATGAGTTCAATTTGGTTAACTTAATTTATGCCGTCAAACACTATGATTCCATTTTAGCTTTATATCCTTGTAATGTTGGTTAATGTGTATGGCATATGCATCTTTGTGTATCATGCAGTTATTTGTTGATTTATTGTTGTTTAATTATAAACAAAGTCTATATTCTTTTGTCAGTTTAATCACTTATGAATTGGCTTGTCTAGATATTTGTGCATATAGGAAAGTTTGAGTTTATTTTTTATGCTCCTGGATCTTGTCTTCTGGAAAAAAGGATTGACAGTATGGGGTTTTTGGTAGGGATTTTTGTGATAGATACCTAGGCAACTTCTATTGGTATTTCAGCTTAACCATGTTTGGTACAAGACTTCAAAGAATTTAATTAGGCAAATCCTTTGCCCAGCCATTTTGATTTCTTTGCAAATTTTCATGAAAAGTACTGTTCCAAAAAATCAAATGGGGAGTGGTATTTTTGGGTTTATTGGGCAAAGGAAAAAAGGAGGCGAATTGAAGACAAAAATGACCCTCTCATGTACTGTCGAGTATTTTTCCTCAGTCTACTCATTTTGCTTATTCACTGTAAATTCACCTAATTGCACAAATGCTTGTAACAATATTCCGATAGGGTTTAATGAAGATGTGGACTGCATTTGTGTTCATGCTCTTGTTAGTTTTACATTCATTTACATTTAAAATTTCACAATAAAATTTAACCAAGCTTGTGTTTAATGGGAGAAATTATATGTGATAGCTACTAGAAACCCAGAACAGAAAGGAAAGAACTGAAATGGTATTGATAAGGTGGAAGAACGCTTTCTCTTTTGTACACTACTCAGAAAACTCCATTATGGATTCAAGCTCGGATTTGGATAGTGCAGATTTTGGCCTTTTGACCATGGTAGTGTAATATTTATAATGTTTGACCAGAATAATTTCTTGGTCAAATGTATTACCTAAATAACGCATAACAACGTGGCACTGTGGATAACGTTTTAAGACATGACACATAGGCAACCGCGTCCTGTGCAGTGGTTCTGGGTCCACTAGGACGTGTTACTCTCTCAGCCGCGTCCTTTGCAAAAATACATGCACAGGACGCGATATTGCATCAGTCACGTGTCAGTAAGTCACATCCACAAAAAATAATACAAAAGACACGATACAATATAAACTGCTTCCGGTAAGAACGTACCATAAATGTTTTCCAAGTGCTCTATTCCCCAATGCCAGAATTGTCATATATTTCGGTGCATATATATAGTCAGTAATTTTCAACCTTATTTTTATTTCATTTGGGATTATTTTTATTTCAACCTTATTTATGCGGCTTGTAATATTTTTTTTATAAAATAATAATGAGTAATCATGTATGCCCGATTGGCTATTGCCCTTTGAGAAACTACTATATTCAAAAGTGTATATACTTTATCTGAATTTTGTTATTATTTAGTAATATTATAAACATAATCTAATACATATTTGTATGTTCTGTCGCGTGTTGTTCTGGTTAAACAAAGATAAACTTTTATTTATTTATTTATTTTTAAAAAAGTTGTTTCTCATTTTCTAATCTACACTTAAAGAAAGAAACTGTCCTCCAAATAGACATTATAAATCCTTAGTAGCAAGAAAATGTTTTTTTGCTACATAGATAATATTTCAAAATGAGAGGTGAAGGTGAAAAATTGGGAAAATGTTTGTCATTTTTAATGAAACAAAGTTGTTTTGGTAAGTTTTTACATTCTCTCTCATTCATTTTCTTTTTATTTCTAATTTTATAAATTAGCGAAAATGATAAAACACACCAATACAACGTAGTCTCATTAAAAATGACACAGTTTAATCATTTAAAATGACAAACAGAAAATCCATTATCATTAACTATTATTTCAACTAATACTGCATATCCTACAATTCATATTTTTTATTTTTAGTTA
Organism: Gastrolobium villosum; assembly: GCA_032173675.1. Classification (NCBI taxonomy): domain Eukaryota; kingdom Viridiplantae; phylum Streptophyta; class Magnoliopsida; order Fabales; family Fabaceae; genus Gastrolobium; species Gastrolobium villosum. The sequence goes on from JAVKPL010004235.1 coordinate 8,262, forward strand.
GAATAAAAGAAAATATAGCTAGTTCCACGTCTTTAATAAAAAATAAAGAAAGCGACATCCTAGTTCACTGTTAAACTATTAATAAATATCTAACACTCTTATTTTACAATATTCAGGGTTGGTGAACCAATCTGTTCACTAACCAATCCCATGGAGTCGTCGTCTCAGATATATGCCCTCAACCCAATTAAAATCATGTAAGCAAAAGTTACCTTCTTAAAGTGATAAATCCAAAAGATGAAATACACTAGAACCCGGCTCATATTATACCGTGTCTTTTGCATTACTTTTTGTGGATGTGACGTACTGACATACGACTGATGCGGTACCGCGTCCTGTGCATATATTTTTGCAAAGGATGCGGATGAGAGAGTAACGCGTCCCAGTGGGCCCAGAACCACTGCACAGGACGCAATTGCTTGTGTCATGTCTTAAAATGTTATCCACAGTGCCGCGTCGTTATGCATTATTTAAGTAATACATTTGACCAATAAATTATTTCAGTCAAACATTATAAATATTACACTACCAAGGTCAAAAGGCCGCAGATATTTATTATTTCAGACACAGAAGTGAAGCGATTTATTTTTTCACGACAAATGGATCATTTCTGTAGTGGATGTCTTTCAAAAATTAAAGGGATACTTTTGTAATTTTAACCAATTTTCTTATCAATATTTTACCTTCAACCAAACATAGACTTGAAAAAATTTAATCAATTTTCTTGGTAATATTTAGCCCTACCAAACAACTTTTTTTCAACTTTACCAGCAAATTTATTTTCTGATCATTTCCCCATTAATTGTATTTACTTAGTAAAAAAATATTTATCCTCTACCAAACGCCCTTTACGGGTGCTAAACGAATCCAATCAGGAGCATTTTAAGGGTATTTGACCCGATTAATGATGGCCTGAGTTTACATGTCTATTACGATCTAATAGATCCAGATGTCCAATCATTGATTGGTATGTTAATATTGGATCTGTTTGCCCTTTCTTAGGTACTTATGGGGGAGGCACCCTAGAAATCAGCAGATTACTGTGCACTATAATATAACGACATAGTCAAGGCGTGGGGTGTGTGCACAGTGACAGCAAAAAGAGAGGGGGTTTAGAGTGTGTGTACCTTATTGGTTTAACCCCTTATTTATAGATGAGTTATTGGTAGGAGTGGACTTCTGGGCCTCTTAGAAGTATTGGGAGTCCAATTATTGATCTATTGCTGTCGTAGTAGGATTAGTATAATTAAGGAATATTTTCTTATTTCCCCCTTAGACGTTAGCCCTATTTGGGCCTTCTAGAATGTGGGTCTTTGTTAGGTCCATAACAATTGACCCCCTGCCCCGCAGTCTGGGTGTCCAGGGTGTCGGGGTACATATTATGTTGTATCTGCAACTTTAAGATCCCAGATTGAATTTTGAGCTATAGTTGAGATTGGCCGGGTATCTGAGTTTTTATTACCTGCTACCGGCTTTGCTTAGACATATTCTTTTTCATTTGTCTTTGATTATTAAAGTTGTTATCTCGACCTTCTTGACTTTATCATTTCTTGCTCATAACAGAGCTTTGAGTTATATTGCATAAGGATGAAAACTCGTCCAGGTTCTTGGTCTGAGCTTTATTCTTTCTTATTTCACTCTTTCTTTTGTGCCATGCTTCATGAGCCGGGTGAGTATGCTATTTCAATATTTCTCCTTCAACCTTTTTGGCCGAGGTACATAGCTCGGACTAGTTGACCAATCTTTTTGACTGTCTTACCAAGGTATTAACTTATGAGGATTGTAGTTTTCCTCATTCAATTTCAATTGTTGTGTTGTTACACTGTTGCCCCCAGTCAACAGTCTGAAAATCCGGGTTGTAGGACTGTATTACTTTAATACAAGTATCTGTATGTCGGAAAACCAACTTTGCTTTTGTAATTTGCCTTTTTTTTTCTTCTGATTTTGGGATCTTTGAGCCCCCTTTTAATTGATATGTCAGGGTTTATTCTCGGTTCTTTAATTATTTGCAAAGTTGAATTCTTCCTTGCTATAATTAACCCGATTTTATATACCGTAGCTTTTATTTATTTTAACTCATCTTTTCCAGAATCTCATGGTGATATCGCTTTCTGTTTCAAACCGGTTACACATAACGTGGTTTTCACAGATTTTGAGTTGATCGGAGTCATTTTGATGAAATTCACCTTTTTGAGTCCGACTCGCATTGCCGTGTTATTTTAATATTTGAGTCCCGCTTCTTTAGTGGCAACTTTATTATTTAAGCCCCTACTTCTTTTGCAATCGCTTTCATATCTGAGCTCGACTTCTTTGGCCATGGCCTTATTTGATGTGTCTTTTTCGCCTAATATTCTAAAGGTGTTTCTTTCCTTCGATGTATTTTTCCCATATTTTCTATCTGCAACTTCTATTTTTCGACCTGGCCAAGGTCGTGCTATTTGGACTCGGCTTATATGCGGAGATTCATTTTATTTTAACCCGGATTCGAATGTCCAGGTCACATCGATTTTAGGCTGGGTTTCACCATAATCTCGTGGTGATATCGTCTCCCATTCTAGCCCGACTTCTCTGTCACGGCATTCACAGGTTTTGACTTTAGCCAAAATCATTTTCACGATATGCACTTCTCCTAGTCCAGCTTACCTTACCGTGATGTTTTAATATTTTAGCCTTGCTTCTTTGCAGTTGCTTTATCAAGTTGACTTGCAAGTCTTAAGTTAAGGTGGTTTTGTTCCCCTTCTATTTTCTATCCTGGCTTCGTATGTCGTGGTTTCATAATATTCAACTCAGCTTTTTTTTTCTGAGTTTCAATTTTCAAGGCGTCATAATGACTTGATCAGTGTTGCTTCGATCTGCCTTCTTAAATCTTAGTTTGATTGGGATTACGGAAGCGTCCTCCCACTTTTCCTGAACTAGGCTTCATGCCGCGATGCATGCACTATTCTTTTAGTCAAAGCCGGATTGGATCCGTCTTCCATTTTATCTCAGATTGGATCTCGCCATGTCCATCTTTATTTTATCTCCGATTTGTATCTCGGATCTTTAATCAACCATTTCTATCTCGGAGGGCCAGTCTTTATTTTTAGCTTTATCTCAGATATAATTGCAATCCTGTCGTAAGGATTACAATCCGTTTTCATATTTATATTTTAGATTGGGGTGTGATCTTACAAGATCACATCTCTCCAAATCTATCTTTGTTCTTTATCTCGAATCCCGATGTTATAGTCAGGATACATTTAATCTCTGATTTTAGTGTCCAAAGCTTTGGAACTTGGCTATATGGCCAATTTGCTTAACTGTCGAGGGCTATGGCCCTATTGCTTTTTCTTTGCTAGAAAATCTCAAGGAGGAGTGAATTTGCTAGATCATCATTTAATGATCTTTTTATACCGGAGGTATGCCGACTGCCCAAATTTTCTTTAGATGTCCTGAAAATAAGGAGATAATACACTTGCAAATGGACTTCGCCCATTAATTGTTAGTGTGCTCATATCATTATCAATGTATTAAAAATTGAATAAAAATTATGAATATGCTGATAAAAAGTTAAATACTGAGTATCTGACCATTGATGCAAACTTCTTTTCATCTGGCCTGTAATTGCCTGCCGATCAACTTTATATTTGTTAGTCATCACACTTATTGGTTGGTTGGCTTTGCAAATGCTGGGGTCTTTGGTCGGGTTCTTTCACAATTTTATATTTCGAGTATTTGATACTTTGATTTATTTCTTTCTTCGAACTTGGCTCTATGGCCGAATTGCTTTATTTCTTTCTTTCTTCAACTTTATCTCGAATTTATATTTATCCCGGATGGAATGTGTCCACATTCACCTTCAACTTTATCTCGGATTTATGTTTATCTCAGATTAGATCTTTCAACATCTGTTTTCATCTTTATCTCGGATCTGTCTTCATCTTTATCAACCATTTTATCCCAGAGGACCCATCTTTATTCTGATTTAGCCTTATGTTTACAGAAACATAAGATACATCCAAGACCCCCACACACATCCAAGATACATCTTAATTATTTCAAAACCTACATACTCATGCAACAAAGCATGAAGTTTGGCACATTTAAGTGACCTCGGTTACTAAATACTTTATAAAGGTGAAGCACACAAACAACGAAAGACAAGTACTTACACTATTATGCCTCCAATCTACTCAATGCCCATCCTCTTTCTTAAGTCCACAATGAAATCATAGACTTTTTCCTGTTCAGGAAGAGACTTGGAAACACTCTCTTTCTGCATGCACCTCTTGGCCCAAGCAATAAACTTGGGGCACTCACTCTCTGTGTTAATGTTGCCAAAGATTTTATAGACTTTGAACCAAGTGTAGAACGGAATAACTGCTACATCTACAAAACCAAACCTGTCTCCACCAAAATAAGCCTTGTCTCCAAGCTGTTCCTCCAACAATTTAATGGCATCCATGAAGCCCTTCTTGGCAGCTTCTAGTTCTTCTCCTTTTGTTGTCCAAAGCTTCCTTCGTATATCATATATCTATTTGACATTTGAGAATAAACACACTCAATTAGACCATAAAATGCAAGAATGAAAAAGGGGAAGGACCACTAACAACCAATAGTGACTACTGTATATTCACAGCTATACTAAAACAGTTGTTAAAGATAATCCAAATGCTTTTTGTTGTTTGACATAAAAGGCACTTCCAGTCTAATCTCTAACAAACAGGATCTTTTGCTACATATATATAAAGGAGGCAGAGGACTATTATAAAAACAAAAGAACAAAACTTTCAAACAGGAAAAGGAGTTCAACTAATAGTAATGACCATAGATTGGTTGTGGAGAATCATGAAAGGAAAAGGTTCTAATAAAAGTAGCTATTCCTATTTCCACTGTATGCATCTCACATTTCCCAGCGGCATCTAAAGGGTCAGAAATAATATTAGACAGCAACATGGTAGTATCCCAATTACATTATTGTATACTCAAAGCATATCAATAAGAGCAAAGGCAAAGAAATTACAAGTAACAATCACAAAAATTAACACAAAAGGGTACCTTTTTGTCGACCAAATCAGCCCAGAATCTAGCCTGTGCTCTCTGGTAAGGATCAGAAGGCAACAAAGGAGATCTATCATTCCAGACCTCATCGATGTACTGAACAGCAATGAGAGACTCACAAATGGGCTTGCCATTGTGAATGAGAACGGGGATTTTCTTGTGAACCGGGTTCATTTGGAGGAGCAGAGGACTCTTGTTAATCAAGTCCTCTTCTTTGTTCTCATACTTGATACCCTTCTCAGCAAGTGCAATCCTAACCCTCATCCCAAAGGGACTTGGCCAGAAATCCAGCAGAACCACCTCATCCGCCATTCTTATAGTACAAAAGTATGAAGAAATCACCAGAGCTAGAAGAATTGATTTGCAGTGAGAAGAAAAGGTATAGGCCTGTTTATTTATAGTGGCTTTGGAGTGAATAGTTTTTGAGATATCCCATGGTGCATGACTTTTATGAGATAATTATCTTATATTACAAAAAAGATAGTGAAATTTATTATTTTTAAAAAAATAAAAATTACACAAATTTTGATATCTCACACCATTAGAAAATAATCTCGAATAACATCAGAAAACGATTTCTCATAGTTTTATGCACTTCATTATGAAATTGTAACTGAATCAATGCAAAATAAGGGCAACTTTTGTTTAGATGACTATTGTACGTTTTATGTGTACTGCAATGTCGTGGAAACCAAAGAGAATTTATTCGAGTGGTATGGATTTGATTCCGTTTAAGAAAAAATTTGCAATTCAATCCGTGAATAATTTTTTTTTTTAATTTATGGACAGAAAGCTAATGGCCAAGTTCTAGGTGTGTCATGGCTTAAGTCAGCCAAGCACTGTTTTGTCTTATCCTTTTGGATTCTAATCTATTATTCAATTCCATGTAGAAATGTGATGTAAGCAATTACATCATGGTACCAATTTCATCTTAATTCATTACCAAATTGAAAACTTTTTTTTTTATTTTGGAAAATATTTTAAAAATAATTCGGTCAGTTGAAAACATCATACTTCAATTAATTATACTTTAAAACCACAAATAATTTCAATTCGTCTGGCACAACCGATATAAATTCAAAAATATTAAATGTATTATAAAAAAGTTCATTTGAAAATTCCGAATATTTTCGTAATAATCATATTATTTTATGAATAACTATAATATTCAAGTAATTATAGACTATCACGAAACATAAATCATATTAAATATTTGAAATTTTTCTGTAAATATTTTAAAAAATTATTAAAACAGTTATAAATAATATACTTATATGGATATCCATAACCACAAAAATTTATTTCAAATTATAACTCTCAGAATTATTAATTCCTTTCGATTAAGATCAATGTACAAGAGAGCGAGAAAGAGATACAATAAAAAGTTATATTTTTTTCTTCTTCTTGTCCTAATTTCCTTTCTTTTCTTTCGATTATCTTTCCTGTGTTCTTATTATCTTTTAGTTTCGTAACACCTTACGAGTACCATAGTCTCTACGGTATGAAACTAACCGTTTCCGATTTCTCCGCCACCCTCTCTCTTTTATCTCAATTTTTTTTTGGTGAAATCTTTTATCTCAATTTTGTTCTTCTGCGCCTTTGCACTTCAACATCATGCCAGATGGCGCAACCAATGCAGTCACTCGAACATCAATCTCCATCTGTTGTATTCTATTTAATAAAGGGTTTATCATCTATCATTTAACATGACCACAAAAAATTTCCTACGCACACAATATTTTGTGGGGCCCGCAGCAAAAAAAAATCTCTGACACGCAAAACAAATCTCTATAACATAACACAATCACTTTTCCTAAAACATAACACTTATAAAACCACTCTTATCAACGCTTTAATAATTCACTAGCTGAAGTAAGTAGTACAACTTTCGATGGACCCCTATGTCGCCTTGCTTGTTGCTGAAAGCAAAAATTGAGTATTCTCTAATTACGTGTAATTATGAATTTTGCTGTACAATTTGCACATTTATAAAATGGAAAAAATATTTATATGACACAACTTACATCCTTCTCATTCTCATAAGGAGGTGAGACCCACACTTTTTTTGTCAACTCTCTATTCTTCTTTATCTATCTCTTTTGCTGTCTTAAAATGACATAACTTTATATCCTTTAAAATAATACACATTTTTTCCTTGTAAAATATCTATTTCTATGATGATTGTTGGTGCATGAAATGCTTCAGTAATGGAAGATGTTGTTTTTGGGTGGTTAGTGAAGTTGAGGTTGGCTAATTTACTTTTGGTGGTTAGTGAACTCAGATTGTTTTAAATCATCCTTTTGCATCTAAAAATAAATAAATTCTCAAATTTTGTTATTTGTGCTCCTGAAGCATAAATCTTTTTTTATTTTGCACAAAGGGGGTCTTAAATTTGTTGGGAACTCGGTTCCCTCAAGCTCAGCTAAGCAGTCTTTGCGCGGAAGTCAATCAATAAGATCTTGGATCTCAGATCTCGGCAATTACCTCGGCTACACTTCACCAGGTCGGGGCAGCATAGCGGAAAATCAAAAACACAAATAGAAGAGAGAGAGGAGAACACAAACAATTTTTAACGTGGGAAAATCTTCTCCAATGAAGAAGTAAAAATTCACGGGACCTAGTCCAGATCAAACGTCCACTATGAAAATAAATGATACAAAGAATCAAAATACACCAATGTGGTGGTTAACACAACCTCTCCAACAATAGTGATAATTAAGCCTCCCTAGAGATGTTTCACTCAAACTCTCTATAGAGATATCTCAAAATACAAAGCATAAAGATTTGCTCACAAATCTCTCAAATAATTTTTCTCTCAAATTTTCTGATCTCTCTCACTAACCTAGCCTCCACCCACAACTAATGAATATATAGAGGAGGTGGAAATTAGGGTTAGGGTTTTAGGAAAACCCTCAATGGGCTTGGGCTTAGCATTGAAGGAGGAAGCCCAACAAATCTCCCCCTCCGACTTCAATGCGTCAGCTTCAGCATCAACCCGGCTCCTTCACAGCAGTCTTCAAATTTTCTTGTTGGAACCGGCTTCGTCATCATGTCGGACCAATTTTGGTTAGTGTGCACTTTGACGAGTTCGAGCTCTCCACCTTCCACCACATCCCGGATCCAGTGATACCTCACATCAATGTGCATAGTGCAGGAGTGATATGTCGAATTCTTCGCAAGATGGATTGCGCTTTGATTGTCACAACTCTCATACTTGTCTTGATCTTGGCCGAGTTCCATGAAGAACTTCTTCATCTACAACATCTCTTTGCTTGCCTAAGTAGCGGCAATGTACTCAGCCTCGGTTGTCGATAGTGCAACACACTTCTGAAGCCTTGATTGCCAAGAGACAGCTCCTCCGGCAAATCTCATCATTTATCCCGTCGTCGACTTCCTCGAGCCGGAATCTCCCCCTAAATCAGCATCAGAGTATCCTTGCAACTCGGTTTTTCTTCTCCAAATTGGAGACATAAGTTGGTCGTACCTCGGAGGTACTTGAAGATCCACTTCACTGCTTCCCATTGCTCTTTGTCGGGGTTTGACAAATACCGGCTTACCATTCGAAAAGCATATGCCAAGTCGGGTCTAGTGCAAACCATTGCATACATCAAGCTTTCGACGGAGGATTGGTATGGGACCTTCAGCATCTCATCTTTGTCTTCATCAGATCTCGGACATTGCTTCTGGCTCAGCTTTATGTGTCCGGCTAGGGGTGTGCTCACTGTTTTGGTTTTGTCCATGCTGAATCTCTTCAGAATCTTCTCAATATACTTCTCTTGACTTGGCCACAGTAGCTTCTTTTGTCTATCTCGGATAATCTTGATTCCGAGTATCTGCTTTGCATGGCCGAGGTCATTCATTGCGAAGGATGAGCAAAACACTTTCTTCAAGCGGCTATTCTCGATTTGTCTTTCCCTACAATAAGCATGTCGTCAACATATAACAACAAAATCAAAAAATCTCTGGGCTCATACCTCTTCACAAATACATAGTGGTCGGCTTCTTTCTTCTCAAACTTGTGATCAGTCATGAATGACTCAAACTTCTTATACCACTGCTGAGGTGCTTGCTTTAAGCCATAGAGGCTCTTCTTCAACCGACATACCAAGTCTTAATGACCTGGAGCTGGGAACCCCTCAGGTTGCTCCATGTATATCTCTTCTTCTAAGTCACCGTGAAGAAATGCCATCTTCACGTCCATTTGTTCTACCTCGAGGTTCATCGAAGCCGCCACGACTAACACAGTTCGGACCGAGGTCATTTTCACCACAGGATAAAAAATATCCTCAAAGTCTACTCCTTTCTTCTGATTGCACCCTTTTCACTACAATCCAGGCTTCATATCTCGACTTCTGCCCGTTCTCTTCATTCTTACTCTTGTAGACCCATTTATTTTTCAGAGCTCGTCTTCCTTCTGGCAAATTGGTGAGCTCATAAGTCTGATTTTCGTGCAGAGACTTCATCTCGTCTTGCATTGCCTTTTCCCATTCTTCTTTCTCCGAGCTCATCACAGCCTTATCGTAACTCTGAGGCTCACCGTCTTCAGCAACAATGGTCTATTCATCATATGGGTACCTTGTAGTGGGTCTTCTTTCTCGAGTTAGATATCTCGACTGTTCTTCAGCTTGAGAACCCAGTTCATCATTCTCATCCCGGATCTCGTCATCAACTCGGACCTCAGTGTCTTGGTCCTCATCAGCTTGTTGCTGGTCATCATTTTCTTCATTCTCTTGATTTTCTCCCCCTGCTTCAGCTCGGATAGGAGGGATTGATTCTTCATGTCTGATAGTAACCCGAACTTTGGGCTTCGAGATGTCATGAATGGTCTCATCTTCATGAAAGATCACATCTCGGCTTCTCACTATCTTCTTATTGATTGGATCCCAAAGTCGGAACCTGAACTCACAAATCGGCGAACCAAGATAGATGCATTCCTTATTCTTCGCATCAAATTTTGCCCTTTCATCTTTAGGGATATGCACGAAAGCTCGGCATCCAAACACCTTTAGCTGATTATAGGCCGCTTCCCGACCTGTACAGACTTCATCTGGAATTTCTCCTTCAAGTGGCTATGATGGTGAGAGATTGATTAAATCAACAGCAGTTCTGACGGCTTCTCCCCAAAATAATTTCGGCAATCCGACATTGGATAACATACTTCGGACATTGTCTTCAATAGTCTGGTTCATCCTCTCAGCAAGTTCATTCAATTATGGAGTCTTGGGGGGCATCTTCTCAAGTCGGATCCCGGTCACTCTGCAGTATGCATCAAAAGGGTCGCAATACTCACCACCATTGTCAAATCGGGCCACCTTCAATTTCTTACCAGTCTCCCTTTCAACCATAGCATGGAATTCTTTAAAGGATTGGAGTACTTAGTCTTTAGACTTCAACAAATATACCCACACTTTGCGGGAATGGTAATCAATAAATGAAACAAAATGCCGAGCTCCTCCAAGAGATCTCTCCGACGTGGAGCAAACATCAGGATAGATGAGGTCAAGAATATACTTGCGTCTTCTGGGTTGATCCAGTTTCACGAAAGAAACTCGGTGCTACTTTCCAGCTAGGCAGTGCGTGCAACTCTCCAACGCTTGACCTTTCAACCCGATCAGTAATCCTTTCTTGTGCAGGATTTGGAGCCCTTTCTCGCTCATGTGGCCGAGGCGCCATTGCCATAGCTCCAAGCTAGGTCCATCTCGGACATAATTGGCTTCTCCGTCATTGATCTTTCCTTGCATCGCGTACAAGGAGCCTTCCTTCTTACCTCGGGCAACAACCAAGTTTCCCTTGGCCAGCTTCCATCTAACACTATCGAAGTAGTTCACAAACCCGACATCATCAAGTTTGCCTATCGAGATTAGGTTTAATCACATGTCAGGAACATGCCTTACATCTTTCATCACAAGTCGGCACGCAACATCTGTGGTCAGGGTCACATCTCCGACACCAAAAATCTTGCTAGTCACTTGATTTCTCATCTTCACGACTCCAAAATCACCACCTCGGTAAGAGGAGAAAAACCTTTGTGTGGAGTAACGTGGAAGGAGGCACCAGAGTCAACGATCCAGGTGCAGTCATCATATGCAACATTCAAATAATTATCCTCACTAAGGATGAATATCTCGGCATTCGAGTTGGCAGCCACTGCAGTGGTGCTCTTGTCTTCCCTCTTCTTGGGAATAATCTGATCCAGCTTCACAGAGTCGTTATTTTCGTCATTTTGCAGGCTCTAGCAGTCTGGCTTCTTATGACCTATCTTTCCACAGTAAAAGCACTTTAACTCATATCTCGGCTTTGACCGACCTCTGGACTTTCCTCTAATATCACGAGCTCAACCCCAGCTTTTACTTCTACCCCGAGAGTTGGATTTTCCTTTGATCTCAGCAACGTTGGCCTCAGACGTGCTCTGAAATACCTCGTTCTCTTCTGCTGGCTTCTTCGCCCAGGAGGCTATCTGTCACGACATCCATATTTAATTTTCCATCTGGAGTTGAATAATTCAAGGCCACCACCAGAGTATCCCAGCTTTCTGGCAGGGAGCTCAACAGCAGCAAAGCCTGCATCTCGTCATCAATTTTCATCTCAGCCTTTGACAACTAATTCACAATACCTTTGTATGTGTTGAGGTGTTCAATCATGCTCATGCCGTCCTTGTATTCCAGCTTCACAAGTCGGCGAACCAGGTGTGCTTTATTCCTAGGATCTTCTTTTGAATCATGGACTCCAGCTTCGTCCATAACTCGTACGCATTCGTGAACTCAGACACGTGCTCAAAGAGGCTCTTATCAATATATTTTCTGATTGTAGCTATCGCCTTACGACTCTAGATCTCCCACTCCTTATCAGTCTTGTATGCCGGTCTCTCATCAAGGATAATGAGCTTATGTTAATATCTGCAATAGAGATGATCTTCCACCATCGGTCTCCAATACGTGAAATTGTCTGCGGTCAGCTTGAACATATCTCCATCATGGGTTATGCCACTAGTCTCCATCTCGTCTCCCTCAGAACCTGTCGAACTCGGGCTCTGATACCACTGTTGGGAACTCGATTCCCTCGGATCAACTTAGGGGCCTTTGCGCGGAAGTCAATCAACAAGATCCTGGATCTCGGATCTCGGCAATTACCTCGGCCTAAACTTCACCAGGTCGGGGCAATGCAGTGGAAAATCAAAACCACAAAAGAGAGAGAGAGGAGAACACAAACAGTTTTTAACGTGGGAAAACTTTCTCCAATGAAGAAGTAAAAACCCACGAGACCTTATCCAGATCAAACGTCCATTATGAAAATAATGGATACAAAGAATCAAAATACACCAATGTGATGGTTAACACAACCTTTCCAACAGTGGTGATAATCAAACCTCCCTAGATATGTTTCACTCAAACTCTCTCTAGAGATCTCTTAAAATACAAAGCATAAAGCTTTGCTCAGAAATCTCTCAAATAATTTTTCTCTCAAATTTCCTGATCTCTCTCACGAACGTAGCCTCCACCCATAACTAATGAATATATAGAGGAGGTGGAAATTAGGTTTAGGGTTTTAGGAAACCCCTCAATGGGCTTGGGCTTAGCATGAAAGGAGGAAGCCCAACAAAATTTGCTCGTTAACGGATATCATGATGAGTTCAATTTGGTTAACTTAATTTATGCCGTCAAACACTATGATTCCATTTTAGCTTTATATCCTTGTAATGTTGGTTAATGTGTATGGCATATGCATCTTTGTGTATCATGCAGTTATTTGTTGATTTATTGTTGTTTAATTATAAACAAAGTCTATATTCTTTTGTCAGTTTAATCACTTATGAATTGGCTTGTCTAGATATTTGTGCATATAGGAAAGTTTGAGTTTATTTTTTATGCTCCTGGATCTTGTCTTCTGGAAAAAAGGATTGACAGTATGGGGTTTTTGGTAGGGATTTTTGTGATAGATACCTAGGCAACTTCTATTGGTATTTCAGCTTAACCATGTTTGGTAC
>JAVKPL010004236.1:0-21718 GCA_032173675.1 Gastrolobium villosum
TTTTTTGTTTTCTTCTTTTCTTTGATTGATTGATTTATTTCCACTTATTTCTTTAATTATTTCTTTTTATGTTTTTATTTTACTTTTTTCTTTAATGTATTTTTATCATTTTATTTATTTTTATTTTAGTTTGTTTTACTTTATTTATTTTTAATTATTTATTATTGTTTTTATTTTCTAGGATTATGTCTCATTTTAATTTTATTCTTAATTTTTCTCAATCTTTTCATATTTTATATTAGAATTCATATGGTACCGATCCCAAATAATCTAGCATAAACATATTATTAATGTTGACGTTAATCTATGTTTTTATTTTTTTAAGTAGGTATTCTTTTATGCATTTGTCTTATCTAAAGTAAGGTATATGCTTTAAAGAATGAAACGAAAAGAAAATCAATTGTTAGAAATATAATAGAAATACATGTGTGTGTATATACATAAATTATGAAAATCTTGAAATTTATTATGTTAACTTTACAATCAATGATTATAAAAAAGAAAAATATTTGTCTTTTTAAAGGATGTTTATTTTAGTTAAAACTAATGCCTTTTATTTAAAATTTAAATTAAAAAAACTCTCACTTTCTCCCCCATGATTTCTATTGTGTATCTCTTTCTCTCACTTAAAATGGCATAATTATGTATATATTTATTAAAAGGATAAACACTAATCCCTAAATAAATTTACACTTTATTCTCTAAAATATTTCTTCACTTTAAAAAGAGAAATTCTTCAAAATTGGCGTGTAAGTCCTCTGAAGTTATATTTTCTTCTTTTGTTCAAATATCAAAATGCTAATGCATTACTTCAAAATAGGCTTTTAGCATTTAAAATAGGTAATTTTCAGAAGAGTTTTTTTACTTCTTACTCCCTACTTTTTCTTTCAAAAAAACTCCTCACATATTCCCATGTAGTAATTTTTCATTTTTTATGGACGATCCAATTAATGTTTTTAACAACACAAACTTTATAATAATTCTCATTTTATTTACATAAGGATAAAACTCAAAAGAAAAGTTTTAAATATATTCGTGGTGTTATTTTTTTAATTAAAGTATAACATGAGCACTTTTTGTTGAGTTGTATATTTTTTATAATTGGAAAGATTTAATTTCTGATTTGATTGACCAATTTATGTAGTAATTAAAGGGAATCTGTCTTTTACCAAAAAAAAAAAAAAAAAAAAAGGGAATCTGTTACATGGAGTGATTGTAGGAATTATGTGGAGAGATTTTAAGAGTTTTAATTTTCTGATTATTTGTAATTTTCTTCCTTGATTTATGGCTGATTTCTAACCTGATTTATGTCTGATTTGTAACTCTAGGACTTTGTATATAATGACATCTATTGAGGTAGAAGAAATATAAATGAATTACTATTCTATACAGTTCTATGATTTCTAACATGGTATCAGAGCCTCTATTCTAATCTAGCAAAGGGACTGCGAAACCAGTGTCACATCTAAGCAATGGCCACTACCTCTGATGAAAGTCCCCAGCAACCCACTACCAATGCTGCTTAATCGGGTACTGTTGGTAAAACTCATTTTTTTCCTGCATGTTCTAGAGATGATATTTGGATAATTGACACTGGAGCTTCTGATCATATGATAAAGGATTCTAGTAAGTTGCATTGTTTTTTTCCCTTCTTCCCAATCATTCATTTATACTGCTAATGGTAGTACCTCTTCTATCACGGGTAAAGGATTTCTTATCCTATCTGAACATCCTCATTTGACTTCTGTTTTGGTTGTCCCTTCCCTTGAATATAACTTACTTTTTGTAGCACAACTTACTAATACATTGAATTGTACTATCACCTTTTGGCCCTCATTTTGTGTGTTCCAGGACATTTCCACTCGGAAGACTCTTGGCTATGGTGTTAAGCGAGACAAACTTTATTACCTGGATGTCACCGGAAAGAGACAAAATAAATTGGGAGAGGTCAATCATGCAGTAGTGAAGATAAGGCTCGAGAAACAATTTGGCTTTGGCATAATAGACTAGGACACCTCTCTTTTGGCTATTTGAAAAAATTACATCCAAGATTATTTTCTAGTTTGAATATTGATGATTTCCATTGTGACACATGTGAACTAGCAAAAAGCCATAGTATTTTCTATTCTCCTAGTAGTAATAAAAGTTCAATTCCTTTTGAAGTTATTCACTAGGATGTTTGGGGACCGACTGGTGTCCCTTCCCTATCTAAAGCTCGATACTTTGTGACATTTATAGATGAATGTACTCGAATGATATGGGTCATGTTGTTGCATAAGAAAAGTGATGTATTTACAGCCTTCCAAACCTTTCACCAAATGGTAGCCACTCGATTTCAATGCCAGATCTGAATTTTACAATATGATAATGGGACCGAATATACAAATAAATCTTTTGCGCATTTCTTGAATCACAAGGGAATTAGACATCAAACCTCTTGTACTTATACACCATAACAAAATGGTTTGGCCGAAAGGAAGAATAGACAACTTATGGAGGTTGTTCATGCTTCTCTCTTTGGCATGAATATGCCCCGGTTTTACTGGGGTGAAGCTATTCGCTCTGCTTCTTATTTGATTAATCATACCCGTTCTAGTGTCATCAACTTTATGACTCCGCAACAGAAGTTTGAATCACTACTTTCAGTTCCCCATATTCCCAATCTTGAGCCTCGTGTGTTTGGCTGCATTGTTTATGTCCATATTCCTAAAGTATTGCGTAACAAACTAGATCCATGTGCTAAAAGGAGTGTGTTTGTTGGTTACTCTGATGTTCAGAAAGGATACCAGTGTTATGATTCCCAACAACAAAAAGTACATGTCACTTTAGATGTCTTTTTTCGGGAATTTGAACCTTATTATTCAGGGCGAGTTTCTGGGTCTCCTCTTCAGGGGGAGAGTTACTATGAAGAGCAAGACCAATTAGCCACCTTGAATGGAGGAGGAACTGAAGCAACATATACAGGTGTGGAGAATGTTGAAGTCTTATACTCTGACTCTCCGGTAACAGTAGAAATACCTTGCTTAACACCAGAAACTGAGGGATCTCTCTGGGGCCACCATAATCCAACAGAGGTAATTTCTAATCCTAATTCTCTTGAACAAAATATCTTCCAGAATAATAATCTACCCACTGAAAGTGTCATTGTGTTTCCTAATATTCCTATTGAAACCATGATTGATTCTGGTGACGTAACTCTCAGAAGATCACATAGGATCAATAAGGGTGTCCCAAAGGAACTGTATGAACCTGACCCCAATGCTAAAGCTAAATATCCTATTAGTAACTATGTGTCTAATCACAGGTTGTCTGAGTCATATGCTCTTGTTATTGATCAATGCATCCTGCAATGCATCCTGCACATTACTATGGATAGATATACTAGACAATTGATCAACAACAAGAACATATGACTCAGACAACCTGTGATTAGACACATAGTTACTAATAGGGTATTTAGCTTTAGCATTGGGGTTAGGTTCATACAATTCCTTTGGGACACCCTTATTGATCCTATGTGATCTTCTGAGAGTTACGTCACCAGAATCAATCATGGTTTCAGTAGGAATATCAAGAAACACAATGACACTTTCAGTGGGTGGATTATTATTCTGAAAGATATTTTCTTCAAGAGAATTAGGATTAGAAATTACCTCTGTTGGATTATGGTGGGCCCGGAGAGATCCCTCAGTCTGGTGTTAAGCAAGGTATTTCTGCTGTTACCGGAAAGTCAGAGTGTAAGACTTCAACATTCTCCACACATGTATATGTTGCTTCAGTTCCTCCTCCATTCAAGGTGGCTAATTGGTCTTGCTCTTCATAGTAACTCTCCCCCTGAAGAGGAGACCCATAAACTCTCCTTGAATAATAAGGTTCAAATTCCCGAAAACAAAGATCTAAAGTGATATGTACTTTTTGTTGTTGGGGATCATAACACTGGTATCCTTTCTGAACATCAGAGTAACCAGCAAACACACACCTTTTAGCACGTGGATCTAGTTTGTTACGCAGTACTTTGGGAATATGGACATAAACAGTGCAACCAAACACACGAGGCTCAAGATTGGGAATATGGGGAACTTAAAGTAGTGATTCAAACTTCTGTTATGGAGTCACAAAGTTGATGAAACTAGCAGAGGTGCGATTAATCAAATAAGTAGCAGAGCGAACAATTTCACCCCAGTAAAAATGGGGCATATTCATGCCAAAGAGAGAAGCACGAACAACCTCCATAAGTTGTCTATTCATTTTGTTGTGGTGTATAAGTACAGGAGGTCTGATGTCTAATTCTCTTGTGATTCAAGAATTGCGCAAAAGATTTATCTGTATATTCGGTCCCATTATCATACTGTAAAATTCGGATCTGGCATTGAAACTATGTGGCTACCATTTGGTGAAAGGTTTGGAAGGCTATAAATACATCACTTTTCTTATGCAACAACATGACCCATGGAATTCTAGTACATTCATCTATAAATGTCACAAAGTATCGAGCTTTAGACATGGAAGGGACACCAGCTAGTCCCCAAACATCCGAGTGAACAACTTCAAAAGGAATTGAACTTTTATTACTACTAGGAGAATAGGAAATACGATGACTTTTTGCTACTTCACATGTGTCACAACGGAAATTATCAATATTCAAACTAGAAAATAATCTTGGATTTAATTTTTTCAAATAGCCAAATGAGAGATGTCCTAGTCTTTTATGCCAAAGCCAAATTGTTTCAGAGCCTTATCCTCACTACTGACATGATTGACCTCTCCCAATTAACTTTGTCTCTTTCCGGTGACATCCAGATAATAAAGTTTGTCTCACTTAACTCCATAGTCAAGAGTCTTCCGAGTGGAAATGTCCCGGAACACACGAAATGAGGGCCAAAAGGTGACAATACAATTCAAGGTATTAGTAAGTTGTGCTACAAAAAGTAAGTTATATTCAAGGGAAGGGACAACCAAAACAGAAGTCAAATGAAGATGTTCAGACAGGATAAGAGATCTTTTACCAGTGATAAAAGATGTACTACCATTAGCAGTAGAAATGAATTATTGGGAAGAAGGAAAAAAACAATGCAACTTACTAGAATCCTTTATCATATGATCAGAAGCTCCAGTGTCAATTATCCAAATACCATCTCTAGAATATGCAGGGAAAAAAGGAGTTTTACCAATAGTACCCGAGTAAGCAGCATTGGTAGTGGGCTGCTGGGGACTTTCATCAGAGGTAGTGGCCATTGCTTTGATGTGAGACTGATTTCACAGTCCCTTTTTCTAGATTAGAATAGAGGCTTTGATACCATGTTAGAAATCAAAGAACTCTATAGAATAGTAATTCATTTTTATTTCTTCTACCTCAACAGAGGTCATTATATACAAAGTCCTAGAGTTACAATCATACATAAATCAGGCTACAAATTAGCCATAAATCTAGGAAGAAAATTACAAATAATCAAGAAATTAAAACTCCTAAAATCTCTCCACATAATTCCTACAATCACTCCATGTAACGGATTCCCCTTAATTGCTACATAAATTGGTCAATCAAATCATAAATCAAATCTTTCCAATTATAAAAAATATACAACTCAACACTCTCTTTTTCCATTTACAACATTTTCTTCTTCCATGTTTTTTTTTCCATCTGCAGAGTATACTATATTGTTGCAGCAAAGTGAAGCACAACCTCTGCCAAAGCAAAAAACCTCCAAGGCAAAGTAAGTTAACATCATTTTCATTTTATTAATAAATTAAAATTTATTATTTTTTTTACTTATTTTATATATTTGACATAATAATATTTGGCATACATAGGTTTTTTTGTTCTAATCTAATACACTTGTTTTTTACTAACACAAGCATGTGTGCAATTAATTATATTTATTAGTTATCATAATAATTAGTCATTGGAAATTAGTGTTTAATATTTTAATAATATAATTTAAATAAATAATTTATACATATTTAGGGTTTCTTTTAACTAGAAATAGTTGCTACAATTTTTGAAATTAATTATTTTGTGTTATCCTAATAACATAAGCATGTATAATTAATACTGTATACAAATTTTATATAATATTTAATTTTTTATGTTCATGTGTAATTAAATATACTTACATTTTTGACATAATAATTAGTCATTGATGGTAGTGTTTAGTATTTTAATAATATAATTTAGAATAATTAATTGTTATTAATATTTATGGTTTGTTTGAATTAGTTATAGTTGTTATAATTGGAAATTAATTCTTTTGTGATATCCAACGTAGGCATGTATAATTACTATATAGAGATTTTATATAATAAAAAATATTTTTATGTTGATGTGTATAATGTTTTTATATTTAGATATTTGACATAATAATTAGTAATTGATGAGTTGTGTTTAGTATTTTAATAATATAATTTATAATAATTAATTTGTTATTAATATTTAGGGTTTGTTTTAATTAGTAATAGTTGTATTAATTTGAAATTAATTCTTTTGTGATATCCTAACATAGGCATGTATAATGTTCAGTATTTTAATAATATTATTAAGAATAAATTATTTGGTTTATCCCATTTCTAATTTTCATAAAACATCTTATTGCCTAATATTCTACTGTTTTCTTTCTAGATACGGGGTCAATTTATGCAATCGTATATTACAATGGTAGAATACATGAAGGTGCTACATGATGTGTAACAGCCCGTTGTACACCGGTATTATTAACATTAATTATGATATTAAGCACAGTTACAATCACAGAAATTCATTTATAAAAATGTGAATAAACTTTTTCTGATTATTACGCGAGTAGTTGAAAACATAAAAAACGTAATAATTAAAAGTTGTGACCGTAACTGTAAAATCTTGCGGAATACTTATCAATACTATATTAATAGCTTACTTTAGTTATAATAAGACACTAAGGGGTTCCCATAAACCCACTTAGCCAATTTCACACTTTTGCGTTTTCTACACATCCGAACAGGGTTCGGTCTCTAAATTACTGCGGACGCACAGTAAAAATTCAGTCCCTCATACCTTGCTATCTTTTTTTATTACTTAATTACCTTTCTATAAAGCTATCACATGCTTGGTTCCGAGCTCGTTTGCTCCGGTTATCGCCGTTTGAAGTTGGACAAACAAAATTGCCAACCAACCCCGAAACAGCTCCAAACGTCTTACACTCCTTTAATTTTTGCACCTAAAACATTCATCCATTTGCTCTCAAACTTTTATACGACAAACTAGACACCTCAATCTTCGATTTGATATATCATACACTTAATTTGACTAAGAAACGAAGTGGGAATAAATTTCCCAAAACGACCCAAAACTGCCCCCAAGAACAGGGCCAAAACAGGGCAGCAACTTCCCTGGCCTGTAAAGGGCTTCGCATCTCACTAAAACTTCCAATATTTTGACACAATGCAGGGGACATCACAAGCTTAAAAATGGCGTATGGCACGTCCCTATCGGACCTCTATGGAGGGATATATGCTCTCCCGAAGTTCACCTAAAATCTGCCAATTCTACAGAAAATTCGCCAGAGTTTCCTTTATTTTTGCGAAAATCCCCAATTTGCACTAGTAGTTATATGACCTCAAATGTACCTAATACTCATTATAAAACATTGGGTGGCACACACAAGGACCAGCAATGCCTTAGGGCTCTTACAACCCAACACAGTTCATATTTATTACAATATAACTTACTTTAAATCCTTAAATGGTTTCAATCACCAACTTCAATTTCATGCATATTTTCATCATACAAATAATAATAAACTTAAAATAGGCCTAAAGCCCTACCATCATAATACATCATGCATCCTTTGTATAATTACAACATTTAACTTGCATGTTACAACTTACAACTTCAAACTTTAAATTAAACTTACAAACTCATACTTTGATTTACAACTTTAACATGAACTTAAAAATATAAACTACTATGATGATGCTCCATGACTCATCCTATGGGCCTCTTTCCCGCCACTCCTGTGTCACTGCTACCTCCTGAAATAAAGTCCCCGAGATGGGGTGAGATATACGAATATATCTCAGTAACCCAGAGATTCTGGAGAAAACTCTGTCCAATGGTTCACTTCGATGCATACAAATAATATAAAGCAACATTACTTAAAATGGATAAAACAAAAGATTTAGAGAAAAAGGGGAAATATCAGAATACAAACTACGACGAAGTGGGCTGGTAGCTACCATACCACACAACGTCCTCGGCATATAAGCCTACGGGTATCAATCCAAGGTGTGTTCCTAGAACCACAACCAAGGTACCCCTCCCATCCGCATACACCCAAGACTTCCTAGTGTGCTCCTATCCGGATTACACACCACGAACCTGGGTCAACTGGAACTCCCTCTCGGAGACCTATCCAGTGGACGTCCGGAACTTGCCCGAAGGCTAACTATCTACTGGCCAGTGATCTGATACATAAGTACCCTCATAAATGCAATATGCATGCTTATGCTGTTCTACACTATTCATACACACTTCCTACCATCACCTTCAATGGGTGTGGTGGAACACAAAAAAAGGGGAACAAGTCCCAATACCAAGAGGTTACCTTATATTTTTTCCACTAAGCTCCACTGCAGCTTACTCTTCACACTTGGTACACCACTGAATGCCTACACATAGGACATTCCCAATCACTTACAACTCACACAAAACATGCAATTTACAATTAACATGCATTGGTTCAATAACTTACCTCAATCCACTTGGTTCATGACCAAGGGCAATCCACTGATTTACTATTCAGGGTTCAAGTCAACGTACGGCAACCTACACAATCATGTACCATCATCAGTACACGTCAATTCTATCAAAATGCGGAAAACATCAAAATCACCCCCTTCACCCTTGTAGGTTCGGCCTTCTTAGGCATTTTCAAGTTTTATTTTTTCTAAATTTTCTTTCTCATTTTTTCTCACATCCTTAGGTTGCCGAAAGGCTAAATCAAGTGTCGTTTTTCTATTTTACGTATTTTAAGCATCGTTTTGTTTAATAATTCACTCAAGATTCCTTTTAACCTTTTAACACCATCAATATTTTTCCTTTGGTTTTTCAACCATCCAACCACCACACAACCCCTCTAACTACCATTTAATTACACAACACCTCATCCAATTAATTTTCCAACACAATTCCTCACTTTTCTCTAATATGGCCGAATTGGTGCTTATAGAATTCCAAGAGATTTCATTCCATTTTCAACCTTTCCACACCCCACACAATACCATTATATCAACATATAATCATCCAACAACTCACCAATAACATCTCAACACCTTTTCCAAAATCCAAGTCATGACTACTCAAAAATATTCTAAGTTAAAATCCATATTTTTCACCTAAAATTTTCATGGCATTTCTAGCTTAAACACATTATTCTAAGGCATTACCATCTAATACACATTTTCCATTTGATCTCTCTAACATCACAAATCAAACAAGCCCTCTTTAGGGTTCTTAAACAATTTCGAAAATAAATCTTCAAATCAATCCATGAGAGGTGTTGAAACTTACCCACAATTGCGTCACAAGACTCCTCCTAGAACTCCACAAGCAATGGCTCAAGAAATCAACTCCAAACTCACAAAAATCTCAAAACTTTCGTGGCTGTATATGCCCTTTATCTCACAATAGAGAGGGTTTTGAGGGAAACTAATCGGTGGAACGGGTTCGGATGATGATTTCCATCGAATTTCAAGACAAGAATCGTCCGATTCGGTTAAAAATCGATCAAGTTATGGAGAAAGAGAGTTTCAAGCAAATTTTGGCCATGGAGGAGGGTGAGTTCAGTTTTTGGAGAGAGAAAGGGAGGGGAAGATGATCATGAATAGTGTCTTGCCATGTGTCTTATGTGATTTAAGTGGGGTGGGTCTCACCGCCACCTCACGCGTTCAAACTAATTCGAATTTCCCTCCGATTCCACTAAATGTCCATAAATTCACAACTTATTTAAAAACTCTAATTTTTAAGATTAACCATTGTCCTTTGATTACTCTTGATCAGATGAATCCAGAGTTTTCCGGTCGTTCGTAGAAAGCCAACCTTAAATTATCTTAAAGTGTGTGGGTATTTGGGAAAGGACGTGAAAATCATCGAAACAAGCATGTATTACAAGGTCGACCATGGAAGCAAAAAATCCATTGCCTCAGACAGAGTTGGTGGGGTAGCTAAGTGCTACGAAACTTCTTGAGGATATTTCGAACTGGTAGAAGCGAGTGCCTACAATGTGCATACACTTTGATAGCCAAGCAATGATCGGAAGGGCAAGAAATATTATGTATGATGATAAGTCTCGATATATATATATATATATATATATATATATATATATATATATATGTATATTAGAGACATAATTTTACGGATCTGTTAACTAAAGGTTTGACTAGAGAGTTAAAAGGAAATTTTTTGAAAAGAATGAGTTTAAGGCCTATCAATTGTTGATTGTTGCGGTAACTCTACCTTGATGAGTGGAGATCCCATGAACTAGGTTCAAAAAGACAACTAAGTGATGATCGACTGTTAAAACACTGTGGAGTTTCTAAACTCATACTCATTCATATGACAATGTAATGTGTATATGAGGGTACACATTTATGTTTTTAATGGTTTCTTAATCTGATGTGTTTAGATGATGTATGTTGAGTTATATCATAAGGAATCACCTATGTGAGAATGAAGTGAGGGCTGCATCTATGAGAATTTATAAAGGCCGATTCTCTAGAACGCTTGCAGAACCAGGCAAGTGTCCAAGGCCAAAATGGGTACAACAAAGGACCAACAATATTAAGGAAGCAATTTTGTGACTCTTATTGCCTTGGTGTTCACAAAAGGTCGACGATTTAACTCGCCATGATCACCGATTGACCGAGTACATCTGATAGGTTTCTCTAGGAAAGGTTCAAAGGTAACCGCTACCTATCTCTATGCAATTTTTTCTCGTTAAGGAAACACATTTTGCGTTCATGTTCATATGCATTTGGTCACGATGAATTGACTTTTTATGCATGTGGGGGATTATTGGATTTTTGGGTCTAAATCTTATAGGTTATGGATAAGAAGTTTGGTATTGAAAATGTGTCTTTTCGTGTCGAATAGATGTATTGTTTCATCAACGAAAAAGTTCCTTTTGAATCGTGACCTTATGTTTTTTGTATGGATTGTGCATCCATATCATAGTAGTAGATAGAGTGATTCCTTAGACATTCAATTGTGTTTATTCAAGCTTCTGATCGGCAGTGCCATCGTTCTGAAGACATCAATCCGTTCTATCCTGGGAGGTAATTGTTCAACAACCTTTGGTATCCATAGAGGGAACAAATTGTCTTAAGGAGACAACATCTTGTGGGCTCAAATTTATCTACATATTGACATCTCTTTCATATATATCGTGTGAGTTCGTTCCTTATTTTTATTACACTTCAATTGAATATTTAATTAAAGCATCTTCATTCCACGAATTCAAATCTCTTGGTGATTATTCACCCACCGTCTTCAACAACAATTTTTTGTTATTGTTAAAAAATTAAGGCCGTTAGATATAAGTGAGATCAACGACAGAGATAGAAAGTATAAATTACACTCATATAAAATAATCATTCATGACCCATATATATATATATATATATATATATATATATATATATATGTAATCAATATCTTATACAATTATATATAGAATGAGGTAGGATATTCATACTACCAATAATTTTTACTACCACTCTAATCACCATCGGATTCAAAAGTTGTTTTTCTTTTCTCTCTCTTCATTCAACTTTTCCTCTAATCCAACGGTGATTAGAGTGGCAGTGAAATGGTAGTACATTTTTTTGGTAGTATGAATATCCTACCTCATATAGAATATATTTATAAATTATTTTTATTTCTACTTAAGGACAAATTCTGCATATTTATACTGAATGGTGTAGGATCCTCCTCATTTTATACTCTATTAAATATTGTTATGTATAAAGAAAATGTTGAGACTTAATTCAAGTACAATCATATAAAATTTGTCCCAATATAATTACATTAAAGCTAATTATGCAAATTGTCAATAACCTCAACAATATTTATTTAACTTCTTGAAGAAAAATAATTTAATTAGAAGCATCATAAATAAACTTAAAAAAAAAATAAATAACAACATTAATAAGTTTTCATAAAAAAATTACACGTTTTGAATAAGGTTCAATTACAAAATGGTTCAGTTACAGACCTCGTTTGGTGCTTCGGGAAGCAAAGTCATGCAGAAGCAAGCTTCACATCTGAATTTTCCTTCCCCTCTGTGCTTTAATTTACTTTTCCCATTAACATTCAAAAGCTGGTATTGCGAAGGATATGATAGTAGCACCAAATATGACAAAATTAGACTTAATATTTATTTGTGTGCGTAATGTTATCTTTCATGCTATCTCCAGTAACCCGGTGAAAGAATTTTAACTATTAAAATAATAGAATTGCTATCAAAGTTTATTTCAAAAAATATTGGGAAAATCTTTTTATTAAAGAAAATTGATCTTTGAAAACATAAATGGATTCAAGAGTCTATTATAAGTAGGGAAGATATTAACAACCTATACCGTCCATTTTTTTAAAAACAATTATCTTATATTAATCATGTAAATTATTGATAAAAATTTAAATATTTATTTGACACTAAAAAATAAAATAAAATTTATTTGTAAGAAAAGAACTAATTTTTGAAAGTTTATTTTTGAGCTTGACCGGAAGAGTCCCGCTCTAATATATTCCTCGGTACAATAAGAAACTCAAAACTACGTCGTTCTATATATAAAAAAATATTTATGTGTTGGTTGACTTTAATTCTTGAAAACATTTGTAAAGAAGTTCATTTAAGAATTTCAGATTTGATGGTTTCATATTATCATGCGGTCACGGTTAAAATAATCCGAAATAAAAATTGTAAGATAACAAGTTGTCTTAACTCAGCTAATCTTTTATTATGAAAATAAGTAAATTAATATAAAATAATAATTTTAAATAAGCTTGGATCATCAAGCTGTCACAACTAAAATGACAAAAAAAAACTATGAGATTAACAAGTTATCACGGCTAAATTAATTCCTTTTAAAAATAAATTTTATATTATTATTTTCATTATTGTAATTTTTCTATAAAATTTGAATTACCAAGTCATCATGACTAAATGAGTCAAAACAAAATATATGGGGTTAACAGACCTTCACGGTTAAATTTTCCTTTTTATAATAAGCCTGAAAGAAAATATTTAAGCGATATATTTTGAACATTTACTTATATTTTGAATCAATTTCCCTTAAAGTCCAATTATATTATATATTTAAGCGATAAAAATCACACTATACGCTTAAGATGAAAAAGATTTTGTTACTGCACCATTATTAATATAGTTCATAGTAATACAACTTAGAAAAAGAAATAAAAATAAAAATAAAATTAACAAAAACATAAGTCATATATCGCGTGGAATACAAACACGTATATGTACAGCCTGAATTCTAGTTATCGAAGTATTAAAATATTTCCCTTATTTGTTGTTCTCAAATTGATTAGGATATAACAATGTATCGACAATTCACATCGATAAGTGTATGTTATCAGAGAAGGAATCTTGCAAACATCTTATGCTATATAAATATATTATTTTAATCACAACCTTATTATCACATGCATGCGTATACAATAGATGAAGAATTGTTTAAAACAAAAAACATATGGCTAGAAGAAGAAAAAAAAAAGAGCGTTCACATGCTTTGGTACGTGGTGATAGTAATTAACAAATTGACAATAATATTGATAAGAGACAAACGTACATGCAAATCATAATGTTATAATAAGACTAAAAGACAAACCAACAAATAAAAAAGAACATGTATTATAAAATTCATATGGTTGAATATTGAATAGTTTATCTTACCCCCTATCGAGATAGGTTATCTTACCCCCTTTCGAGAACATGTATTATAAAAAAGACTACATAGGTTATCTTACCCCACCCCAATAATCGATTGTTAACCCAAACATGACGACGGCAAAAATTGAATAGTCATATACTTGAATATTGATATGGTTGCAAGCTTTCCGGTGACAGATTAAATGACGCCCAATCAATCTCTTATTAATGCAAACAATTTTCACTTCAAAGAAAGTAGCAACTTGCTTGTTTTTGGTGCACTTGAGGGAAATATCTTCCTCCGCGTGAGTTTAATGATCATGATCATGCTCATCATCTCTAGATAAGATTCCTTATAATCTATAGCTTCCACAACATCACTTCCTAAATCAAATTACATTTCACATTGTACCATTTCTCCCCATGCTTCTCCACTTCTTGCATCGAACTTGGCATTTGTGGAGTGCAACTTCTAGTTGGGATGGTTTCTACTTTGTGTTTTGTTGTGATAATGCTATTGTGCGGGGATGGGTCTATGGCAGTGCAATATGTGATGTATGAGAGTGTTGTTAAAAAGATAATAATAATAATAATAAATATATATATATATATATATATATATATATATATATATATGTATATGAATATATAAATAAATAAAAGTGAAAAAGAAAGGGACAAGAAGAAGTGGGGGAAATGAAGGGGAAAAAGACTAAAAAGGGACCATCTGGAACATAGGAATAACCACGGGTCTAACCCTCCACCATACTTATAGCTTTTCTCCATTCCGTTCTAAGACATACCGTCCGCCAATCTATATCACATTCCATTAAATCTTGTTTTACTACCTTCCCCCACGTAAGTTTCGGCCGACCTCTGCCTCTTTTTGTGTTGAGCTCTTGGTAACAAACTTCTGTTCTTACAGGAGCATCCAGGGGCCTTCTCATCACGTGCCCAAACCACCTCAATCTATGTTCTCTCATCTTCTCGGCAACCGGTACTACTCCGACCTTTCGTCGAATATCTTCATTTCTTATCTTATCCATCTTTGTGTAACCACACATCCACCTTAGCATCCTCATCTCTGCTACTCCCATCTTATGCTCATGTTGCCTATGTGTTTCCATCCCCATTAAACAGCTTGTTAAAGTAGTTCAACCATCTTTCATTTACATCTTCATCTCTCATCAGAAGTTTTTGATTCTCATCCTTGATGCATCTAACTTGGGTGAGGTCTTTACTTTTCTTATCCCTTATCTTTGCAAGTTTGTAAATACCTCTTTCACCATCCTTGCTCCCAAGATTTTTATACAACTCGTCGAAAACCTTGCCCCTAGCTTCTCGCACTGCTTTCTTTGCATTTTTTCTCGCCAATCTAAACTTTTGCAAGTTCTCTTCACTGGGACTTTTATGCAAAGATCTAAAGCACTCCTTCTTATGTTTAATTGCCTCTTGCACCTCTCCATTCCACCACCATGTTTCCTTTGCAAGAAATCCATTTCCTTTACTTTCTCCCAACACCCTCCTTCCCAAATTTTGAATAAACTTAGCCATCTCATTCCATATTGCATTTACTTCTCCATCAAACTCCCAAGGTCCATCTTGCAACATTCTTTCATTGAACTCTCTCTCTTTTCCCTCCTTAAGCTTCCACCACCTTATCCTTGGGTTCTGAGCCCTCTTCTTCATTGTAAGTACTTTGTTGAACCGAACATCCAAGACTACCAGCTTATGTTGCGTAGCGACACACTCTCCAGGGTAGACCTTACAGTCGACACAAGAAGTTCTATCTTCTCTTCTAGCCAAAAAGAAATCAATCTGACTACGATTTTGGCCACTATGATAAGTGATTAGGTGTGACTCCCTTTTTT
Organism: Gastrolobium villosum; assembly: GCA_032173675.1. NCBI lineage: Eukaryota > Viridiplantae > Streptophyta > Magnoliopsida > Fabales > Fabaceae > Gastrolobium > Gastrolobium villosum. Next base: position 15,794 of record JAVKPL010004236.1, read on the forward strand.
GAAAAAAGGTGTTCACTAACATCAAATCGTAGGCTAGTGCAACATTCAAGATATCTTCTCCAGTCTCGTTTCTCGTCCCATAACCAAAACCTCCATGGATTCTATCAAAACCTCCATTGCTTTTACCAACATGACCATTTAGATCTCCTCCTAAGAAAATCTTCTCCTCTCGAGGTATTCCCCTCAAAACCTCCTCCAAGTCTTCCCAAAATTGGCTTTTGTCAGTTGGTTGCAATCCAACTTGGAGTGCATACACACTGAGGATATTCATGATTAAATCACCCACAGCAAGCTTAACCAGAATAATCCTGTCGCCTTTCCTTTTGACATCCACAACTTTATCTCTGAAACTTTTATCGATCATAATTCCAACACCATTTCGACTCTTGTTAGTACATGTGTACCATAACTTGAAACCAGTTCCATCCACTTCCTTGGCCTTTTCTCCAGCCCACTTTGTTTCTTACAAACAAACAATATTCACTTTCCTTCTAGCAAAAACATCTGCCAACTCCCTCAATTTACCCGTTAAGGTTCCTATGTTCCAGCTGCCCAATCTCATCCTTAACCCCTGGGCTGTGCTTGCCCGCCACGCTCGCCCAACTGCGTGTTGGGACCCTGGCATACTTCTCACCAAATCCGGGTGAAGACCTGGCGCCTTGCCTTGGGGCAAGGACCCTAGCCCACTTTTCACTACACCCCGGGCCCGATGCAACGCCTTGCCTTGAGGCAAGGACCCTAGCCCATTTTTCGCTACACCCGGGGCCCGATGCAACGCGTCGCTATGAAGGGTACGCCCCAACGAAAAATCATATAGATTCATCACATAAAAATATAGCTATTTTTTACGGCCGGTTTGCAAAACCTGACGCCAACCCTCCTCCTTTATCCTGGCTTGAAAAAAAATAGTGAAAGTAATAATACAAAAATAATAATATTAGATAAATAAATTATTATTATTATTATTATTCTTATTATTATTATAAATAAATAAATTAGTATTATTAATAAATAAGTAAAGAAATAAATCTTATTTATGTTACTACATAAAATTATATGGGCAACATTAATTGTAGTATATGATAAGTCTTATGATGGATACTATTAACTTATAAAAAATTAAATAACATATATATGATAATTAAATCTTAACATGTAAATATAAGAATACATTTTAATAAAATATATACATATATATTAAATTATTTTCTTAAAATTTATAATTATATTAAATTAATTCTAATTAAATATTTACTAAATATCCTAAATTATTAATTAAAAATAATAACAATACTATAATTATTTTATAAGAATTAAATGAATATCATTAAAATGAATTAATATATAAAATAATATAATAAAATATATATAAATATATGGCAAGGAGGGGGGCCACGTGGGACACCCCTCCAAAGCCACATCTTAACAAATATGATGTAATATAGGAGAGGTAATTAGAATGGTGTAAAAAAAAATAGAAAAACGTACAAGATAGGTGAGTTAGCACACCTATAGCATCTATATATATATATATATATATATATATATATATATATATATATATATATATATATATATATATATATATATATATATATATATATATATATATACATGATACCAACACTTCAATTGTCATTTGGAACAAGCAATGTTAAATTTTTTCTTTTACGGAGAAGAATGGTGAAGAAAGACGAAGAGATAAATATAAAAAGGTAATATTGAGAGAGTAAAATCTTCTCTCTACTTTCTTCTTTTCAATCATTTTTTTTATATACATATTTAGAAAGTTGTATGTTATTGTTATGCCAAAATATTTTCTTAATTTCTTCTCTTCTTTAGTAATGTTTTTATTTATAATTTTACCTTAATCTTTCTTTTAACTTTGTTATACTTGTCATGTTAACGTGATTCTTTCAAATTTCAAATTTTTATTTTTGATACCAATTGAATATTAAAAGACTGTGTAAATTTTACCTTAATGATACTGTTGTGAAGTGACCCACAAAAGTTTGGGATTAGAAGGTTTGAGGGTAAGGGACGCCTTATCATGGCTTGAGCTCCGCCATATCATAACCTTTCACATGCAGGAGACCCACAAAAATAGGAATTAAATTAGCTCCAGTTAAATATTACGAGATTGCATATTAATATTTGTGATATTATTCAAATTTATGAAATTTACTTGAGATTAATATTTTCCGTTATCACGGCAGGAAATAGTTATAGTTTAAAAATCTCAATATTACTGAGAATTATCTCACATTGTTTTATTTTGTGCTAACATTTCCAGAAAATTATCATGCCTAACTTATCTTTTTCTAGAGAAGGATGATCTGTGAATGTTTAATTTTATGACGATCGATGAGAATTTTATATAATAGTTGGAAACCAAGGAGCAGCAGCCATATTTCATGGAGACGGTATGGAGTCCTACACCTATAGGCTAGACTAGAATGAGAAGTATGTAATCAATAAATAGTGTAACCTGATGTAGTTAGGAGTGTAATATATGTGTGGAACCGATGTAAAATATTTCGAATGTAAGATATTTGTACTAACTTACATCCATGTATGATTAATGAAGGATGTTAGTATTCCCAGTTAATCTTTCTAGATTTATTTTCTAAATATTCTTATTTATTTATTTTTATTATTAAATATATTAGAGAACAAACAATGTGATATTCTCTATATTGGGATAATCAGAGGTTGTTACAGAATCCGTCTAGCGAAGATATTGTAATTAATTTTACCAGAGCTGTACAATAAAAGAATATGATAAACTCACAAGATGTTAGAAACAGATGTAAGTATGCAGAAAAAAATTCGAGCCCAACGTGTGTTATTTCCTTAAGACAATTTGTCCCATCTAACGGTGCCAAAAGATTTTCGACAATCGTCTCCCAAACAGATTGCGTCTCCAAAATGTGATGGTACTACCAAGCTAGAGCCCCCGCGAACATAACCAAATGTTTGAGAAACCACACTCTCTAAGTCTATGGCAGTATGCACTAATACTATGAATGCATGGAGTAACTTAGAAAAATTCGGATTAATTTTTCTGACGGGCTACATGTATATATGGACACCGGTCTGACACGATGAACCACCACCAGCTAACCATTGCGATTGACGGCAGGGAACCGGTATTGATTCGGTTAAATTAACTGAGCGCTTGAAAAAATTCAAAAGTTAATGGACATGATTGATAGGGAATTACAGGGGCTGTTTGGGCAAAAAGTAAAAAAAAAAAAAAAAAATTAACAAAAAAATTTTAATTTTTTTATTTCACACATGACCGTACCGTACTATCCCGAACCGGCCGATAGCACGCGTGTCTGATGGACCAAGGGCCATCTACGTCCTCCCTCTTTCACAAAAATGATATGCCCCAAGGGACAAGGAAACATATTATACATGGCTTTCATCGAATATCATCGGCCTCACACTCTAATCTCCAATTATTTCATCAAAATTAGCAGATATGGAAAGACGATAAGATATGAAAAATAAAAGAATTAAGATTAATTGACCATCGTTAAATTAAATCTAATTAGTTATATCAGCAATAAGAGTGGCAAACTTAGTGGTAAATATATCATCACATTTTATATTGTTATTATTTATTTAAAATATATTATAAAACATCCCATAATTTAAACTTGTTTTACCTTTAATATGAACATAATTATACATAATATTCAAAAATATATTATCAAATTATTAGGTTGTTTAAGTCTTGGCCCAGACACGGGACACGCTTGAGCAAGATTGGGTTTAAATTAAACCCATCCCAATCCATCCTATAAACACCGTCTAGTGTTTTTTTTTTTTTTTTATAACATATCTAGTGTTAATTTACCTCACACGTCATCTTACAATATGACGAGGTTATTTAGGTAATCATGGGATGGCATTGTCAATCTTCCAAACAGCTTTCCTATTTGATTGCATTTTATTTCAGATAGCTCATCAAAAGATTAAGCAAAGAAAGTGTGTAACATTATTCTTCACTATAATACAATGCAACCTACTTTATAAAATGTGATGCACCCAACCAAGGTCCTCTCAATGCTCTAACTCTCACACTAGATATGGACCAACCCTATTGAGCTTCTTAAATACTCCCATGTCACCCAGCTCCTTATAAAATGACATGCTTGCGCATTTTGTTGGTTGCTAACCAACTATGTTGCATTGCCAACCTATTATGGATATTCATCTTAGGCTCACCAGTTAAGTCCAATCTCTTTAAGCCCACATCTAGAATCTTCTAGAGGTATCCATGACAAGCCATAAAGACTCACCACTGGAACATCTCTCTTTCCCATTGTACACTGACAATGTACAACACGTCTTGCCTCAGGATAAGACATGACTTGATGAGACAGCTCATGAGACTGACCGGTTCACACCCCCATGCTAGAGAGGACTTTCTTCTCTAAATATCCCCCTCACACATGGAGGAGGGGGCTTCTTCTCCACCTTCTACATTTGTTATTACACTACCGGTCTACCCACTAGTAGAGCCATCCTTGCCACACACAACCCACCCCTTTATGCACACCATAAGAAGCCTCACTAATGCTTTGGTCTCTATCATTGCAACCTAGGTAGCACTGACTCGACACGCGACACGTGACACGACATGATACAGTACTCCGACAGGTCAATCCTAAAAAAATATGAATTTTGACACATTGGGGCACAACACGTTTTAATATTAAATAATATTTTTAATTTATTTAGTGTATATTTCATTTGATATTCAATAATTTAAAAAAAAAAAAAAAACTTGGTCAACTTGGTGTATTAAAGTAAAATTAATTAATAGTTTAATATCATGTCAACTTGGTCAATCTCAAGTTAAAAAATGATTTTTAATAGGACACGGATAATGCTGAGACATGAAATGTATAGTGTATACCAGTAAACGGTTTTTTAGCACTTTAGTTTATTAGCAAATGATTTTTAGCCAATGTAAAAATATAATAAATTGTTTATTAAAAAAAAATATAACCAGTAAATCAAAAAGAGCGAACCAGTTTATAACAAAAAAAAAATCATATGTTTACGGCAGAGAGAGATAAATCACAGTTTAATAGTAGATCGAAGAGACCATCGTAATTTTAACACCATCGAACCAGTTTATAACAAGAAATAAATAAATCCAAACCAGTAAATCAAGACCACCACAACGACAGAAAAGGATGAAAGATAGCAACGAGAGCCGAGAGAGAGATGGAGAGCCCACACCCCAGACCACAGCGAGAGAGGCAGCGATAATGAAGGAGAAGAGAAAGAGATGGAGACGCGAGACGACAAAGAGAGAGATCAGAGAACCATGTACGTTTACGGCAGACAGAGATAAGAGAAAGAGACGCGCTTTTATTAAATTTTATTTCTTTTTTAATAATATTTAATTTTATTAATAATATATATTTAATTTTTCTAAATTATAATATTTTTTTAAATATTATGTTTTTTACAAAAATGACATTTGACCGGGTCAGACACGGTCAAATTCACATGTCGAAATAATCAACGTGTCGGAAAAGATTGACCACGTGTCGGAAGATTGACCACGTGTCGGAAGATTGACCACGTGTCGGACACCGTGTCAGAACATATCAACGTGTCGGACACGACTCTCCCTATTTTCTAAGTGTCCTTGCTTCTTTGATTGCCACTATAAGCACCCTTATATCGACATAGTTCATCCTCCACGGGACACGGACACATGTTTATGTACCCGCGCGATACACAACCTAAACAACAAACTATATTAATCTTGTACATTTCAACATAACTTGCCCGAGCAACACATTCACACCATAAAATGATTAAGATTCCTGTTTGCGCATTCAATTCCCATAGTCACTTTAAAAGATATCATACTGTTATAGCCTTCAATAATTTAAA